>CM035409.1:33533333-33543333 GCA_020310875.1 Ceratopteris richardii | reverse complement strand
GTATGTGTATGTGTATGTGTATGTGTATGTGTATGTGTATGTGTATGTGTATGTGTATGTGTATGTGTATGTGTATGTGTATGTGTATGTGTATGTGTATGTGTATGTGTATGTGTAATGTGTATGTGTATGTGTATGTGTATGTGTATGTGTATGTGTATGTGTATGTGTATGTGTATGTGTATGTGTATGTGTATGTGTATGTGTATGTGTATGTGTATGTGTATGTGTATGTGTATGTGTATGTGTATGTGTATGTGTATGTGTATGTGTATGTGTATGTGTATGTGTATGTGTATGTGTATGTGTATGTGTATGTGTATGTGTATGTGTATGTGTATGTATGTGTATGTGTATGTGTATGTGTATGTGTATGTGTATGTGTATGTGTATGTGTATGTGTATGTGTATGTGTATGTGTATGTGTATGTGTATGTGTATGTGTATGTGTATGTGTATGTGTATGTGTATGTGTATGTGTATGTGTATGTGTATGTGTATGTGTATGTGTATGTGTATGTGTATGTGTATGTGTATGTGTATGTGTATGTGTATGTGTATGTGTATGTGTATGTGTATGTGTATGTGTATGTGTATGTGTATGTGTATGTGTATGTGTATGTGTATGTGTATGTGTATGTGTATGTGTATGTGTATGTGTATGGTATGTGTATGTGTATGTGTATGTGTATGTGTATGTGTATGTGTATGTGTATGTGTATGTGTATGTGTATGTGTATGTGTATGTGTATGTGTATGGGTATGTGTATGTGTATGTGTATGTGTATGTGTATGTGTATGTGTATGTGTATGTGTATGTGTATGTGTATGTGTATGTGTATGTGTATGTGTATGTGTATGTGTACGTGTACGTGTACGTGTATGGGTATGGGTATGTGTATGTGTATGGGTATGTGTATGGGTATGTGTATGTGTATGTGTATGTGTATGTATATGTGTATGTGTAGGTGTATGTGTATGTGTATGTGTATGTGTATGTGTATGTGTATGTGTATGTGTATGTGTATGTGTATGTGTATGTGTATGTGTATGTGTATGTGTATGTGTATGTGTATGTGTATGTGTATGTGTATGTGTATGTGTATGTGTATGTGTATGTGTATGTGTATGTGTAGGTGTAGGTGTACGTGTACATGTACGTGTACGTGTATGTGTATGTGTATGTGTATGTGTATGTGTAGGTGTAGGTGTAGGTGTACGTGTACGTGTACGTGTATGTGTATGTGTATGTGTATGTGTATGTGTATGTGTACGTGTACGTGTACGTGTTTGTGTATGTGTATGTGTATGTGTATGTGTATGTGTATGTGTATGTGTATGTGTATGTGTATGTGTATGTGTATGTGTATGTGTATGTGTATGTGTATGTGTATGTGTATGTGTATGTGTATGTGTATGTGTATGTGTATGTGTATCTATATTTGTGTGTATGTGTATGGGTATGTATGTGTATGTGTGTGTATATGTGTATGCATCCATGAGTATCTATGTGTATATATGTGTATATGTATGTTTGTGTGTTATGTATGTGTGTGTATGCATGTGTATGTGTGTATATGTGTTATGTGTGTATTTGTGTATGTACTTGTGTGTCTTTAATATAATTTATTATTTTTCAATAAAATTATAGCATTAATGTTTTTATTCATTATAATTTGTTTATTTTCAATAGTTTAAAATAACATGAGAACTTTATGTGAGTCTTACTTGAGATTTTTTCACTTAAAATGCAAGTAAGCATTAGAAACCCAGAGTTCTCAGATCGGATTCACATATAAATTTTACATATGGTGAATGTGAATGTGGACCCAAACTTTTATTTTCTAGTGCTCTTCATACATCTAAAAACTATGTATCCTCTTACATCTCTACGCATGTGTGGTGATTCATGACTACTATCATGCTCATATATGTGTGTGTATAAATGTTTGTGTATGTGTGTGTATGTATATGTGTATGTGTATATGTGTGTATGTGTATGTATGTGTCCAAGTATGTGTATGTGTGTATGTGTATGTGTGTATGTGTAAGTGTATGTATGTATGTATAAGTGTATGTATGTAGGTGTGAGTGTATGTATATGTGTATTTGTGTGTATGCATCTTTATAGATTTAAAGTTTTTTTTGTATATTGATCCCTTTTTTTGTTTAAGATTAAAATAATAGAAGATATTATAAGTATTGTTGAGAATCAAGTCTCAATCTTGTAAAAGGACTCAACCACCAATTTTCCAAGTAGAACAATGAAAACGGAGAATCCATAGTCATGGAATCAAGTTAGAAGCTTCACAAAACTCAATAAAATTCAAATCTCATCAATCACCCACCAAAAAGTGCACCTACACTGATTGGTAGGTGGTTAGCTAGATTGTAAGAAAAGTAAAGCTCTATATAAGCACCATCCACCTTTATTTCTTGCATAGTATGCATCCCATGAGTTTTCCACTTATCTTGGTGAATTTATAAACTCCAAAAAGCATCCCCTTGTTTTCTTACCTCATTTCCTCATGATTTTTCTCCTCTTTATCTAAAGGTGTGGTTAGGCTTTTCCGAATCTGATCGTATTAGATTGTAGAGCATTTTTTGCTTTATCGTTGTACTCATTTTCATTTATTTCAAGTGTACTTTGTTCTTTCATATAGTGCCCTGAAGTTTTCCCAAGTTTCAATTTCATACCTAAGTGAGTTTTGAGAAATTGCCAACTTTGTGAAGGTATATCTCTACACATAAGTAGAGAGTGTTGCAAACAGGTAGCATGTTTTGCAAAGGATGGTTCTCCCATCTCAAATATCCATTTAATATGCTTTAAACCTTTTTGAGTAGCTCGTATAATCTAGTATGTGTTTGCAAAGGTTCATTTTAAGCCTCTATACAGATGTAGAGAAAAGTTTAGAATAGTGAGCATATATCACTACTATGGACCTAGTGGAGGGCTACCATCTTCCATTGTTGCATTGGGGTGTTAGAATAATCTCCCATCACTGGTATGAGAGCCATTTTGGAAGCTTGCACACATTGATGGACATCATATGTAAGACTTGAAGGGATCAACACAACGCTCAGAAGCACAAGGACGACTTATCAAAGCATGAAGACATCAAAAGGGGGCTACATCGATCAAGATATCAACTAGTTGAATGCTAGCAAGGGAGAACCTATTAAAAGATAATATCCAAACCTTGTAAAGCATACAAACACTTGAGGACAAGCTAGAGAAGCATCTTAGAGCTCAATTTGGCTCATTATAATGTAGAAATAGAGAAGTTAGAGAAAGGAAATTACTAACCATGGAGATTTAGAGTAAGCAACTACCTTATGGGCAAAGGATTGTAGGGATTAGTGAGGGGAATGGAGCCAATGTGTCATGTACATGATCCACCACTTCAAGGCCAGTCCAAGGCACTGAATGAATAAACAGATAAGGATAGGGGAGTTACATTCATTCTATCCCAACACATAAGCAATAACATATAGGGCATATACAAGACTTGGACACATCCAAGAAGGTTTGGGAGACCTTGGTGAGATTGTACTCTTCACCAACTAAGGCAAGGAAGATTCAGCTCAAAAATGAGCTAGATAATCTTAAAAAATCCCCAAGTACTAATATGAATAAGTGCATTTCGAAGTTTAAGGAGCTTCCAATTTCCCTAGGCTCAATTGGGATCCCAATTGAAGATGATGATCTTGTCATGCACACTCTCAATGAATTGAGAGAGGCTGAAAGGTTCAAAGAATTCACTAGATCAATTTAAGTGAGGATTTCCCTACCAAAATTTGATTAGTTAGTTATAGTGATTGTGATAGAAGAAATTAAGCAAGGAGGTGCACAATCAAAGGGCAGCTAATCCCAAGTTTTCTATACAGGTAGAGGCAGGACAAAAGAGGTGGAAAAAACTCCCAAGGTAGAGAGAAAGGAAGGTCAAACACAAGCACAAGCAACCAAGAAGGCCCCAACCAAAGTTATGGATCGAGAGGAAGGAGTACAGGAAGAGGAGGAAGAGCACATGGAAGAGAAGCATCCAATGGGGAATCCTACCATTGAGGAAAACTAGGCCATTATGCAATAGATTGTTAGTACAAAGGAGGAGGCAATCAAGGATACAAAAAAACCCAGGTAATTATGCTAGTACTTTAATAGATTTAGAAAATGAGAACTTTCTTATGATGTATGGATCGAGTGAAAGAGTTAATTCAGATTTTACATGGTACATTGATAGTGGTTATAGCAACCATATGAGTTGCAATAAAGATATTTTATTTAATTTACACTCACCCATGACTCAAGGACATGCAGAGATAAGGCATGATATTGAGCACAAGATTATACATTTGGGATACCATGGTGCATTTTAGCAAGTCATGCATGCTTGATATGATTTGACTTATGTTCATTTGAAGTCATATGTGTAGACATTCAACACCTCTTGTAAAAGAGTATATTTTATGTCTTGTAATTGTGAAAGAAAGGATGGCTTAAGTCATCCATGATGTAAAAAGGAAATTCGTGGCTCTAACTACCTAAAACTAAGAATCCATCAGCTAAGAGAATATATCCTAATTCTTAGCATCACTTTTAGTTGAAGTTATTTGAATTCAATTTCAAAAATACCTCCAAAAGTAGCTATAAAAAGAGCAAGAAGGCGGTTGCCATGAGAGAGCTTGATTCGTGCCCACTTCATGTTCATTTGTATAGATTGAAGAGCTTACTCCATAGATCTATCATTCTACTCCCATTATGTAAGTATTCATTGCCAATGTGGTTGTAATTATATGTGAATCTATACATTGATCATTTACTTCTTCTCTGTTTTACTCTCTGCTATACTCACTTAAAATATTAACTTCAGAAGCTCATATCTCGGGCTATACGTAACCTTTTTCAGACTTTTAAAGTGCATTGGATTTCTCTCCAAGTCTAATTTATGCTCAAACAATTTCATGGTCATTGCATTTAGTCATTGTGAGAAATAGTTTGAAGTGATTTCATTCAGCAAATTCAGAGAAATCGTCGTCGAGGTGCTCACTAGTCTATCTCTGCTACAGTCCTAAAAAGTCGGGGGTATACCAAATCTTGCTAAATTAATTTCTCTTAGCATAGTTCATTAATTTACATCATTCCACTTGCAAATGTTAGCTTACTAAGCTAATTAAATACCCCTAGAAGGAATTTTATCAATTGCTACTGTGCTGGTCACACTGAGCAAAACATTGAGCAAGTGTCAAGACCAAAATAGAAGGTTTTCTTGACTTTGTGACTTCCAAAGTTATCTGTTTTGATTCAATCATTGCACACTTCCTTTCCAAAGGACATATGTCATTTCTTGGTGTCATTGAAAAGCTAAGGAAGTCTACTAATCAAGTCTGAAGCTAAAGAGGGTTGGTACAAAGTAGGTTTTAGCAGTACCTACTCAATCTCTTGGATCATCCATCCATCTTTCCCAACAAAACAAATCTATCCTATACTTTTATGATTCACCTTTTAGGTAGATCCTTGAATTTGAATTCAAACTTTGGCTCCAAGGACAACTATAAGAAGAGCATCAAAAAGACCCCCATGTATCTCAAGCCCATGAGATCATTTTGAGGGATATTCATTGTGACGTGAGAGCTCATATCATAGCTCATTCAACTCTCACACATTGAGCAATGTATGATTGCCAATGAAATTGTATTTGTATATGATTTAATACATATATGACCATTACATTTTCATTTCACTTCTCTGTTATATCTCCAATAGAATAATGATCTTCTAATAGCTTGTTCTCGATGCATGATTGATAATTTGTAATGATTTAAAGCATGCTAGATTTTTCATACTATCTAGTAAATTTCTACAAAATCTCATTAGCATTGCTTCTCAGGATCATGAGATATTAACTCATCTTTGCTCAGACGTGTGTGACTATTGAGCCCCATAATTTCAAGATGATCTTATGATTTGCTAAACATCGTTCTCTTTGTGTAGCCCATCATTTTTTATGAGATTACTCATTATTGATAGATTACTAAGCTAATTAGAGTTTCCCAAAAGGAATTAAGCCAATTGCTACTATGTTCAGAGAACTATTCAAAACATTGAATAGGTGTGGGAACAAGAATAACAAGTTTTTTGTTCTTAAATCAACTCCAACCTAGCTTTTTTTATCCATTCATTAGTGGATCATGTTTTAAGCAACATATATGATAATTTGTGATCATTAGCTAGCTAAAGAGACCCACTACACTCTCCAGCAATCATTCTTAGCAGGTGTGAAGTAGGATCAAGCAACACCGCTTCATCTGTTGAAGACTATCCACCATCTCTTACAACAATGGTATCAGAGCAACAACAAGCAAGATGGGAGATGGATTTCCATCCCTCACTAACAAATTGGATAGAAACAACTACTCAACATGGTCATTAAGGATGCAAGCCTACCTTCAAGGTCGAAGTCTATATGGATACATCTCAGGAGATGAAGAAATGCCAATCTTCAGGAGCAAGCATCAAACTACAAGGGAAGAGCAAGAAAGGTTGACCACATGGTGTGCAAAGGATGCTCTTGCCAGGTCTTATCACCTAAACGCAATTTTTGATTTCTTCTTGCCACATGTTAGGAGTTGCAAGACCTCCCAAGAGACTTGGGAAGTACTCTCATCCTATTTCTCCTCAAATACAAGAGCTAGGAAGAATCAGTTATGGATGGAATTCACAACTCTAAACAAACAACCAAAGCAAGGAGTGGCTCATTATGTAACCAAGATGAAAGATGTGGTTGATTAGCTTGCAAGCATTGGAGAGGAGATAGAAGAAGAACACATAGTAAGGCAGATCATTAATGGTATCAAAGCTGATGATATATGGGAGTCCTTCACCACAGCAATCGATCTCTACATAAATATGCAAATACCTGACCTCAACACCTTGATGCGGCAACTCTTCACCCATGAGACAAAGCTCAACGAGAATGCTGACAACTCTACACGTAACCAATCTTACGTCCTTTATACAAATAAGAAAAAAGCTTAGGATAAAGGTAAAAATAAGAAAAGTGAAGAAGAGGTTAGTACCTCTCAAGCTAATTATGCAAGAAAAGGAAGAGGTGCTAGAGGAAGGTGTAGAGGTAGAAAGCAAGGCGAGGAGAGATCTTACAACAATTCACCTTGCAACATTTGTGGCCTTGCCAAGCACATCACAGAAGAATGCTTCAAGGATACAAGGAAGCAATGGGAAAGATGTTAATATATTTAGGTAGTGATGTGTGTGAACACAGTAGGACCACCGGGGCACTTTTTTCCCTCTTTAGGAGGTTTCTTTTCCCCGGCTTGTACATACCCCTATTGCCCTAATGGGCTACCTAACTTTGTACATTCTCTAGTAATACATTCAATATTGTGTGTTGTGCTCCAAGCTTCTTCTCCTTCCTTGTGTTGTTTGTGTGCTTGCGTAGATGTCTATCTCCAACAATTGGTATCAAAGCAGGCCATCGCTTCATCTAGGGCGCCATTGACACTCCTCTGGTTGGAGTCTCAAAATCGCATGAATTTTGGTGAGCATACTCATGGTGTTTTCAAGATCAAAACCGCTTCACGCTATGATGCCGATCGCGATCTGAGCTCATTTTGGCCTCTGAACACACTATCACAATGCTTGTACAGGCTATTTCATCTTTTTATGCCAAAGGTATATACTAGTTTCTGTTTGCAAATATAAGCGTCTTGAAGTCTGCTACAAGTCTAACAAAATTTATCTGGGCAGTTCTTTTCAGCTTTTTGAGATATAGTCAATTTTTCGCATCAAGGTATTTTAGTCACCGACCATGGCTAAAAGTAGTGATGTATTTCGTATGTTGGATATTGAGGATAAGTTGGATGGTACCAACTACCCATTATGGGCTTATATGATGCGATATGTATTGGTTGCAGAAGGACTATGGAACATTGTGCAGGGTGTTACAACTGCAGGCATAGAAGTAGAGGCAGAAGGTGTCGAAGATGATGGTATTCTCCATATTCATGTTCGTGCTGTAGTTTCTGTTGCATCTATTGCAGAGCAAATTCGTTGGGATGGTAGAGATGCCAAACACATGCATTGATAGCTTTGTCTATCAAACGAGCCATTATTCCTCATATTCACTCTTGTAGAATAGCTAAGGATGCTTGGGATACACTTACCACATTGTACAAAGCTAGGAATGAGGCTCGTGTTGCTTACCTCCAAAAACAGTTGTAAAGTGAGCACATGAATGAAGGTGATTCGATGGATAGTTTTCTAACAAAGATCAAAGACTTGAAGGAACAATTGATTTTCGCTAATGATGTTATACCACAGAGCTAACTTGTGCAGACCGTTCTGAATGGTCTTCCTTATTCATATCAAAGTTTTGCTTCTACTCTTTGGTTAATGATGAAAGGCAATCAAAATGCCTTGTCATTTGAGGAGTTAGTCTCTGTTCTATTGTAGGAAGACCACTCCAGGAAGAACAAGTCCATTATGCCTGTTGTAGATCAGGATTTCCTAGCTAGTTAGAAGGGCAGAGGAAAATGGAGCTCTTTAACTAGTAAGCAAAAATCTACAAATGTTGCACATTCGAAGGAGGAATACAAAGATGAGAAGAAAGGCTTTGATTCAGTCCAGATGTAGTCAATCGTTTCACTACACTAGCTCCTTTTATTCATGTCAAGACTACTTTTGAGATTCCTGAACTCATGAAAATATTTGTAAATCAATTTTACCAAATCTATGGTATTCTACAAGTTTTTGATAGAGATGTTAGATTTAGAAGTCAGTTTTGGTGAGAATTATTTAATAGAATTCAAACTAAGCTAAGATTAAGTACAACTGCACACCTTAGACAAATGGATAGATAGAGAAATACAACCAGATCCTAGAAGACATAGTTAGAGCTTATGTTACTTCCAAATAGACTCACTGGGAATATTATCATCTTTTGGTTGAAATTTCCTATAATAGTGTGAAGAATTCATCAACTCAATTTAGTCTATTCATGTTGATGTATGGTTTCCAATCGAGGTCTCCCTATGTAGTGCAACTTCAAAATGGACGAGTTGAAGAAGCTCAAGAATTCTTTGAAGACATGAATTTTAAGCTCAGTTTAGCTAAAGAAAATTTTAAGAGACCTCAACATTGCGAAAAATGTTATGTCAATCCTAAATGATGAGAAACTTCTTTTCAAGTTAGATATCAAGTTTATCTTCGAGTTGCAAGAAGGTTGGAAAAGTTCAAGACCGACAAATGCACTAAGTTGTCACCTAAATAGTATGGTCCTTTTCCCATCATTAAAAAATTTTGAATCAGAATTATGAATTACAACTTCTAAAAGAAAATTGAATTCATCCAATGTTGCATGCTAGGAAACTTAGAAAAAGTGAGATTGATTTAGATAATCTTGTTGGACAACATGTTGTTCTCTCACTTCTCGTAAGTAAAAGAGTTCTTGATGAGCATGAAAGAATACTTTTTGCCCGAGACAAACATACGAGAATTCATTTGTAGAAAGAGTGCTTAGTAAAATGGAAAGATGGAACTCAGCAACATTCTACTTGGGAAAAAGTTTCCACATTCTAGCAAATGTTTACTACTTATTTTTCAGTTGGTAACTGACTCAATGAATATCTAATGCATGCTATTGAAGTTTTATAATATGAGGCTAGTGGGATACCTCTAGAGTTATTTATGGCCATGTTTTCTAGGATGAAACTCTTTCCAAGGGGAAAGAATGTTATAAAGTAACTAAGCGTGTGAGCGACTAAAACAGATATGAAATGAGACATAGATTGGTCATTTATTTGTTTGGCCAAAGAACTTTAGATTAGACTTATATATATGTTCTTATGCTCTTTGACACAAGCAATCCACCAAGCATATTGGATAATTCTTAACAATGGCATGGAGGAGGGCTTGAGTTCAAGGCCAAGAAGTTAGAAGATGTTTCCTAAGAGCTCCATGAGTAACAACATTGTGAATTCATCT
>CM035409.1:33493333-33528333 GCA_020310875.1 Ceratopteris richardii | reverse complement strand
TAACAAAGTAAGGTCAAATGCTCAGACTTAAGTTTGAGCTTATCCTTGAATAAAAAGAAGTAGAGGCTTTTATCCTATTTTGGTTAGTTGATAAAAGGCTTGAGATTGAGTTCAAGCCTTTGTATAATAGATCAAAGAGGCCATGAAGATAAGAGGCTCAAACTTTCCGCCTCTCCCATTCAAAAGACAAGCTCAAGTTTAACATCAAATGGCCAAGAGAAACTCTAACCTACAGTTCATGCCTCTTATGTTAACACACTCGTTTATGAGAGGATCAAACTTAATGTGGAATATTTATTCAACTTTTGAGGATAATCTTGAAATTTATTTAGAGTTTTACCTTTTCATTTCAAACTTAAGTTTGATGTTACTACTAGTATCTTATGAGTGGGAGAGATTAGAACTTAAGTTAAAAACAGATATCTTATACAAGCATATGACTGAAGAGGCCCAATCTTAAATTCCATTTTCTATTCAAGTTAGAGTCAAAGATTGTGGAACTTAAGTTTGAGTGTTTAGCCTTTGGGTGAGACAACTTGAAATTTAAGTTTGAGCTCTCAAACTCAACTTGAAGGCTCTTTCCATATAATCAAAACTGACTCAAATTTAAGTTGATCGATAGATGCTTAGAATTAATTTTGAGCTCCTATTATTTTGAGTGGAAGAGCATTAAACTTAAATTTGAGCCTTTTATCTTGATAATATCTCTAATCTAGCATTACATAGTCTCAAACATAAGTTCAAGCCTCTCATACTCAAATGCATAAGGGGTTGAACTTAAGTTAAAGTATCTATTACTTTTTAATTAGGAGATGCTAGAACTTAAGTTCAAGACTCTTAACATATGATCAAATAAACTCAAGTTCGTTGAGACAGGATTGAACTCAAGTTGAACCACCCATTTTTTTGAGTGGTAGAGGCTCGAACTTAGGTTCGAGCCTATTATGTTGACAACCTCTATAATCGATTATCATACATACACAAATCTAAGTTTGAGCCTTTATATTGTTAGTATATGACCAATGTCTACCCCTTGTGATTATGTACTAATTCACATTTTGTAAGGACCCCATTATGAATTGAATCCAAGCATACATTACCCAATTGGTGTGAATCCCAACTTGTAGGTTAGAAGAGAGTCAACTTGTGCCATGTAAGGTATTGTAAGGAAATGGAGTTACCACATTCCCCAATTGTGGGGTCTAGGGCAACGATGAGCATCCTTAGCTTGGGGTCCAAGGGGGCCATTGAGCCCCTTGGATGGGGGTCTCAGTGGGAACGATGGTAGAGAAAATATTCCATGGAATATTCCTTGTCAAAATTAGAAACCATTCATATTTGTAATATCACTTGAACTGGCCCAAGCCATGTATAGGGATTATGTGGGTGGTGGCTACCCATGTTCTAGTGCCCATGTATAACCAACCCTACAAGGGCACATCTCTCCATTAGCCTACATATACATGACCTCTACACTACCCCACATATCATAATGAACCATCATACCTCTACCTTGTAACTCTCTATATAGCATTGTCTAAATCATCATTTAAGCTCTACCTTGAGAAAGCATAGGTGGTCAATTTCATCATCTTTGTACTTGTTATTAGTAACAATTTTTGAAATTCTACTATATATGTTATCCTCTCTACTAGTGCTCCTATGTTCTTTTGTGTAGCTACTTTCTTACATGGTATGAGAGCCATAAGATTCAAATAGCATTGAATAGGTGTGGGAACAAGAATAACAAGTTTTTTGTTCTTAAATCAACTCCAACCTAGCTTTTTTTATCCATTCATTAGTGGATCATGTTTTAAGCAACATATATGATAATTTGTGATCATTAGCTAGCTAAAGAGACCCACTACACTCTCCAGCAATCATTCTTAGCAGGTGTGAAGTAGGATCAAGCAACACCGCTTCATCTGTTGAGGACTATCCACCATCTCTTACAACAATGGTATCAGAGCAACAACAAGCAAGATGGGAGATGGATTTCCATCCTTCACTAACAAATTGGATAGAAACAACTACTCGACATAGTCATTAAGGATGCAAGCCTACCTTCAAGGTCGAAGTCTATATGGATACATCTCAGGAGATGAAGAAATGCCAATCTTCAGGAGCAAGCATCAAACTACAAGGGAAGAGCAAGAAAGGTTGACCACATGGTGTGCAAAGGATGCTCTTGCCAGGTCTTATCACCTAAATGCAATTTTTGATTTCTTCTTGCCACATGTTAGGAGTTGCAAGACCTCCCAAGAGACTTGGGAAGTACTCTCATCCTATTTCTCCTCAAATACAAGAGCTAGGAAGAATCAATTATGGATGGAATTCACAACTCTAAACAAACAACCAAAGCAAGGAGTGGCTCATTATGTAACCAAGATGAAAGATGTGGTTGATTAGCTTGCAAGCATTGGAGAGGAGATAGAAGAAGAACACATAGTAAGGCAGATCATTAATGGTATCAAAGCTGATGATATATGGAGTCCTTCACCACAGCAATCGATCTCTACATAAATATGCAAATACCTGACCTCAACACCTTGATGCGGCAACTCTTCACCCATGAGACAAAGCTCAACGAGAATGGTGACAACTCTACACGTAACCAATCTTCCGTCCTTTATACAAATAAGAAAAAAGCTCAGGATAAAGGTAAAAATAAGAAAAGTGAAGAACAGGTTAGTACCTCTCAAGCTAATTATGCAAGAAAAGGAAGAGGTGCTAGAGGAAGGTGTAGAGGTAGAAAGCAAGGCGAGCTACCTAAGTTTGTACATTCTCTAGTAATACATTCAATATTGTGTGTTGTGCTCCAAGCTTCTTCTCCTTCCTTGTGTTGTTTGTGTGCTTGCGTAGACGTCTATCTCCAACAATTGGTATCAAAGCAGGCCATCGCTTCATCTAGGGTGCCATTGACACTCCTCTGGTTGCAGTCTCAGAATCGCATGAATTTTGGTGAGCATACTCATGGTGTTTTCAAGATCAAAACCGCTTCACGCTATGATGCCGATCACGATCTGAGCTCGTTTCGGCCTCTGAACACACTATCACAATGCTTGTACATGCTATTTCATCTTTTTATGCCAAAGGTATATACTAGTTTCTATTTGCAAATATAAGCATCTTGAAGTCTGCTACAAGTCTAACAAAATTTATCTGGGCAGTTCTTTTCAGCCTTTTGAGATATAGTCAATTTTTTGCATCAAGGTATTTTACTCACCGACCATGGCTAAAAGTAGTGATGTATTTCGTATGTTGGATATTGAGGATAAGTTGGATGGTACCAACTACCCATTATGGGCTTATATGATGCGATATGTATTGGTTGCAGAAGGACTATGGAACATTGTGCAGGGTGTTACAACTGCAGGCATAGAAGTAGAGGCAGAAGGTGTCGAAGATGATGGTATTCTCCATATTCATGTTCGTGTTGTAGTTTCTGTTGCATCTATTGCAAAGCAAATTCGTTGGGATGGTAGAGATGCCAAACACATGCATTGATAGCTTTGTCTATCAAACGTGCCATTATTCCTCATATTCACTCTTGTAGAATAGCTAAGGATGCTTGGGATACACTTACCACATTGTACAAAGCTAGGAATGAGGCTCGTGTTGCTTACCTCCAAAAATAGTTGTAGAGTGAGCACATGAATGAAGGTGATTCGATGGATAGTTTTCTAACAAAGATCAAAGACTTGAAGGAACAATTGATTTTCGCTAATGAAGTTATACCACACAGCTAACTTGTGCAGACCGTTCTGAATGGTCTTCCTTATTCATATCAAAGTTTTGCTTCTACTCTTCGGTTAATGATGAAAGGCAATCAAAATGCCTTGTCATTTGAGGAGTTAGTCTCTGTTCTATTGTATGAAGACCAGTCCAGGAAGAACAAGTCCATTATGCCTGTTGTAGATCAAGATTTCCTAGCTAGTTTGAAGGGCAGAGGAAAATGGAGCTCTTCAACTAGTAAGCAAAAATCTACAAATGTTGCACATTCGAAGAAGGAATACAAAGATGAGAAGAAATCTGAAAAGCAGAAATTGCTTTGCAAGTACTGTAAAGGGAATGATCATATCACAAAGAACTGTCCAAAACTGGCTGCTAAAGAGGCAAAGAAGAAAGAGGTTGGAATGGGTGTTGCAAAAGCCTCTACACCAAAAAACAGAGTCTGCTAATCTTGTGCAGGAAGAAGAATGGGCATTTACTACTGTCTGTAGTTTTGACCCATCTTCTCATGAGTAGTGCATGTCTACAATCGACTCAGATGTTTGGTATTTTGGTAGTGGGGCGAGCAAACATACTACCTCGCAATGCAGTTTCTTCTCCTCGCTCGAGCCTACCCCTACAGGGAATACTGTTACATGCGCCAACAACTCCTCTTATCGTGTTATGGGAGTTGGTAAGATCATTTTGACTACTGCTGATGGTAGTTCTTTGACTCTGTCAGACGCTTTATTTGTGACAGGGATCAAGAAGAATCTATTATCAGTTTGTGCATTAGCCAAGATTGGCTTGGTTGTGAAATTTGTTGATGAGAGGTGTACAATTCATGATCTATCAAATGGCGTTATGATTAATGCTTCTGGCATTTTATGTCGTGGGTTGTATCAGCTCATAGACTATGAAAGATCTCAGAATGATTCGGCATGTGCAGTACATGGTTCTCAGGCTATGTCAGATGCAAAGCTTTGGCATGCATGCTTTTGTCATTTGAATTTTGCTAGTTTGCTACGCCTGCAAAAATCTGAAATGGTGTCCTCTTTTCCTAAAGTTGAGACACCTGGAAAACATGTTTGCGAAGGCTGTATTTTGGGCAAAATGCACCGTTCCTAATTTCCAAAAGATGGTTCAGTTCGGGCTACTCAGAACTTGCAGCTTGTACATAATGATGTCTGTTGTCGTATGCAGACACCTTCTTTTGGAAATTATCTTTACTTCATGACTTTTATTGCTAATTTTTCCAGACATGCATGGGTATATCCATTGAAGGAAAGGTCCAAAGTGTTCATGTGCTTCAAATAGTTTTTGGTTTTGGCTTAAAATCTGTCAGCATGTAAAATGGACACCCTCCATTTAGATCGAGGGGGGGGAAGGGAAATATATCTTTTGATTTTAATGCATTTTTGGTTGAACCTAGGATAAAACACCATTGCACAGTGTCATATACACCTCAACAGAATGGAGTTGCTGAATGAAAAAACATGTCACTCATGGAGATGGCCGGGTGTATTGTCAAGAGTTAGGCTTTACCACATAGTTTCTGGCTTGAGGCTGTCATGTGTGCAGCATATGTACTTAACAGGTGTCCCATTAAAGCACTGCACTCTATCAATCCATATGAGGCTTCGCATGATCGCAAACCATTTGTTGCTCATCCGTGTGTTTTTGGTTGTTTGGCATATGCATTAGTGCTTGAACACCATCGCAAAAATTGGATGATAAAGCTGTGAAATGTATTTTTGTTGTGTATGGTTCTGAAGTAAAGGCTATCGTCTTTATCATCCATAGACTAAATGCATTCTAGTTAACTGTGATGTTGTTTTTGTGGAACATGCTATTCAACCATTGCTTTCATGTACTAAGGAGACATTTGTTAGCTCCAAAGACATTACTTTGCTGCCTCTTTTTACAGGTGAACAGTCTAGTGTTGGTCCCAATAAGGCAACTTCAAATCCTTTGCAGGTTTCATGTGATGATGCAGATCATTCCATTTTTTATGCAGATTTACATGATGCACTAGTTGATGAGAGAGCTGATATTGAGCAGGCAAAAACTATGCCAAAATTGCTGGTGCAGACTTTGCGTGACAGCAAATTAGATGCACCTCTATCATATCATACTTGTTCAAGCTCTCATAGTGCCTCTTTTGCATTAGATTGCTATGTTATGGCTGCATCTAGTCTCTGTGATGAGAATGAGCCTGTTTTGTTTGATGAAGCACAAAATTCAGAAAATTTGATGGCTGCTATGCAATCTGAATATGATCCTATAATGAAGAGTGGTACTTGGTCTTTATGTGACTTGTCTTCTAGAAAGAAGGCCATTGGGACTAAGTGGGTATACAAGCGGAAGCATAAGCCTGATGGTACAATTGACAGGTATAAGGCTAGACTTGTTGCAAAGTCTTATGCACAGGAAAGAGGCATTGATTTTGATGAGACCTTTGCACCTACTTGCCAAATGACTAAAGTTCGTAGCATTTGTGCACTTGCAGCTCATTATGGTTGGAATTGTTGATATATTTAGGTACTGATGTGTGTGAACACACTAGGACCGTCGGGGCACTTTTTTCCCTCCTTAGGAGGTTTTTTTCCCTCGGCTTGTATATTCACCTATTGCCCTAATGGGCTACTTATCTTAGTACATTCTCTTGTAATACATTCAGTATTGTGTTTTTGTGCTCCAAGCTTCTTCTTCTTCCATGTGCTATTTTCTACTTCTGCAGACGTCTAACTCCAACAATTGGTATCAGAGCGGGTCATCGCTTCATCTAGTGCACCATTGACACTCCTCCGTTTGCAGTCTCAAATTCACACGAAATTTGGTGAGCATACTCAGGGTGTTTCAAAGATCAAAACAGCTTTGCTATATGGTGCCAAAATCACGATCTGAGCTCGTTTTGGCCTCAGAACGCACTATCATAGCGCTTGTGCAGGCTATTTCATCTTTTTATGCCAAAAGTATATACCAATTTCTGTTCGCCAATATAAGCGTCTCGAAGTCTACTACAGGTCTAGCAGAATTTCTTGGGGCATTTCTGTTCAACTTTTTGAGATACAGTCAATTTTATGCATCAAGGTATTTTAGTCACCAGCCATAGCTGAAAGCAGTGATGTATTCCGTATGTTGGTTGTTGAGGATAATTTGGATGGTACCAACTACCCATTATGGGCTTATATGATGCGACATGTATTGGTTGCAAAAGGATTGTGGAATATTGTGCAAGGTGTTGAAAGACGTCTTGTTACATCTCTCACTACAGGCACTGCAAATACAGGTGCTGGAGCTGATGAAGATGGTGTCGAAGATGATATTCTGCAGATTCATGTTCGTGTTGTTTCTGCTGCACCTATTGTAGAGTAGATTCGCTGGGATGGCAGAGATGCCTAGGCACATGCATTGATAGCTTTGTCTGTCAAACGTGCCATTATTCCTCACATTTGCTCTTGTAGAACAAGTAAGGATGCTTGGGATACACTTACCACATTGTACCAAGCTAGGAATGAGGCTCATGTTGCTTACCTCTGAAAATAGTTGGAGAGTGAGCACATGAATGAAGGTGATTCTATGGACAGCTCTTAACGAAGATCAAAGACATTGGAGGAACAGTTGATTTCTACTGATGAGGTTATACCAAATAGCTCACTTGTGCAGAACGTTTTGAATGGTCTTCCCGATTCATATTAGAGTTCTGCTTCTACTCTTCGGTTGATGATGAAAGGCAATCCAAATGCCTTATCATTTGAGGAGTTAGTCTCTGTTCTGTTGCAAGAAGATCAATCAAGGCAAAATAGGTCCATTATGCGAGTTGTAGATCAAGCTTTCCTGGCTAGTCAGAAGGGCAAAGGAAAATGAAGCTCTTCAAGTAGTAAGCAGAAATCTGCTAATTCTGCATATTCAAAGAAGGAAGATAAAGATGAGAAGAAACCAGAAAAGCAGAAATTGTTTTGTAAGTTCTGTAAAGGGAATGATCATATCATAAAGAACTTTCCAAAACTGGCTGCTAAAGAGGCAAAGAAGAAAGAGGCTGGAATGGTTGTTGTAGAGGCCTCTACACCAAAAACAGAGTCTGCAAATCTTGTGCAGGAAGAAGAATGGGCGTTTACTACTGTCTGCAATTTTGACCCATCTTCTTATGATCAGTGCATGTCTGTAGTAGACTCAGATGTTTGATATTTTGACAGTGTGGAAACCAAACATATTACCTCGCAGCGCAGTTTCTTCTCTTCACTCAAGCCTGCCCCTACACAGAATACTGTTACATGTGCCAACAACTCCTCTTATCCTGTTATGGGAGTTGATAAGATCATTTTGACTAGTCCTGATGGTAGTTCTTTCACTTTGTCAGATGCTTTGTTTGTGCCAGGGATCAAAAAGAACCTGCTATGAGTTTTTGCGTTAGCCAAGATTGGCTTGGTTGTGAAATTTGTTGATGAGAGGTGTACGGTTCATGATCTGTCAAATGGCGATGTGATTATTGCTTCTGGCATCTTATGTCGTGGACTGTATAAGCTCATAGACTATGAAAGATCTGTAAATGATCTGGCATGTGTAGTAAATGATTCTCAGGCTATGTCAGATGCAAAGCTTTGGCATGCACGCTTTGGTCATCTCAATTTTGCTAGTTTGCTACACCTGCAGAAATCTGAAATGGTGTCCTTGTTGCCCAAAATTGAGGCACATGGAAAACATGTTTGTGAAGGCTCTATTTTGGGCAAAATGCAGCGTTCATCCTTTCCAAAAGATGGTTCAGTTTGGGCTACTCAAAAATTGCAACTTGTACATAGTGATGTATGTGGTCCTATGCAGACATCTTCTTTTGGGAATTATCTTTACTTCGTGACTTTCATCGATGACTTTTCCAGGCATGCATGGGTATATCCATTGAAGGCAAAGTCCGAAGTGTTCATGTGCTTCAAACAGTTTTTGGTTCTGGCTGAAAATCTGTCAGCATGTAAAATGGGCACCCTCCGTTGTGATCGAGGGGGGGATATATGTCTTCTGATTTTAATGCATTTTTGGCTGAATGTGGGATAAAACACTAGTGTACAGTGCCCTATACACCTCAACAAAATGGATTTGTTGAACGGAAGAACAGTTCTCTCATGGAGATGGCGATGTGTATGGTCAAGAGTCAGGCTTTACCTCATAGTTTCTAGCTTGAGGCTGTCATGTGTGCAACATATGTACTGAACAGGTGTCCCACTAAAGTGGTGCAATCTATCACTCCATATGAGGCTTGGCATGACCACAAGCCATCTGTTGCTCATCTACCTGTTTTTGGTTGTTTGGCATACGCATTAGTGCCTGAACAACATCGTAGAAAATTGGATGATAAAGCAATAAAATGTATTTTTGTTGGGTACAGTTCTAAAAGTAAAGGCTATCGTCTGTATCATCCACAGACTAAACGCATTCTGGTTAGCCGTGATGTTGTTTTTGTGGAAGATGCTATTCAGCCATTGCTTTCATGTACTAAGGAGACATATGTTAGCTCCAAAGACATGTATGATACTTTGATGCCTCTTTTTATAGGTGGACAGTGTAGTGCTGGTCCTAATGAGGCAACTTCTCAGCCTTTGGAGGTTCCATATGATGATGTAGATCATTCCATTTCTGATGCAGATTTACATGATGCACTTGTTGATGAGAGAGTTGATATTAAGCAGGCAAAAACTATGCCAAAATGGCTGGTGTAGACTTTGCATGACAGCAAATTAGATGCACCTTTGTCATATCGTACTCTTTGAGGCTCTCATCGTGCCTCCTTTGCATCAGATTGCTATGCTATGGCTGGGTCTAGTCTCTGTGATGAGAATGAGCCTGTTTCTTTTGATGAAGCACAGAATTCAGAAAATTGGATGGCTCTTATGCAATCTGAATATGATGCTATAATGAAGAATGGTACTTGGTCTTTATGTGACTTGCCTCCTGGCAAGAAGGCCATTGGCACTAAGTGGGTATACAAGTTTAAGCATAAACCTGATGGTACAATTGACACATATAAGGCTAGGCTTGTTGCAAAGGGTTATGTGCAGGAAAGAGGCATTGATTTTGATGAGTTCTTTGCACCTACATGCCGTATGACTACCGTTCGGAGCATTTGTGCACTTGCAGCCCATCATCGTTGGAATGTACATGAGTTGGACATTAAAAGAGCATTTGTGAATGGTGAGTAGCATGAAGAAGTGTATGTTTTTCAGCCTCGTGGCTTTGTGCAGAAAAGGCATGAAAACGAGGTGTGCAGGTTAAAGAAGGCATTATATGGTTTAAAGCAAGCACCACCTGCTTGGGATGAGAAGATACATGCCTATCTGGTTGCACATGGTTTACGGAACAGTCCAACTGAAAGCACCTTATATGTTAAGCGTGCTAATGATGTGCTTTTGATCATTCTTGTCTATGTTGACGACATGCTACTCACTGGTCCTATTGAGAAGCATATTGTTGATTTTAAGGCTGATTTGCATGCCTTGTTTGAGATGTCTGATTTGGGTCATTTGCATCACCATTTGAGCATTCAGTTTATGCAAGTTGATGGTGGAATGGCTTTGTGTCAAACGAAATATATTGACACATTATTGCAGTGTTTTGGCCTTGAAGACTGTAAGCCTATTGCCACTCCTATGGAGACAGGTTTACGAATGAGTCTTCATGGTGTTGGAGGTGCATTTGATGTTGTTCTCTATCAGCAGGCTGTTGGATGCTTAATTTACTTATGCATTACTCGGCCAGATATTCTGTTTGTTGTCTCACAGATGAGCAGATTTATGCATTGCCCAGGAGTCAAGCATTGGCAGGCAGTTCACAAGGGGGCATCACTACCGCCAGATTTACATGCTTTTTCTGACTCTGATTGGGCTGGTTTTATGACACTCGTGTGTCCACTAGTGGCTTTTGCTTCATGCTTGGTAGCTCATGTATATCTTGGTTGAGCAAGAAGCAACCTACTATGGCCACTTCGAGTTGTGAGGCTGAGTATAGGGCAGCTTTCATAGCTATTGTTGAGTGTGTGTGGCTCAGACGCCTTATGGCTGATTTGGGTGTTGGCCAGTCTTCTCCCACCACCATCTTCATTGACAGTCAGAACGCATTGGCAGTTGCAAGGAACCCTGTGTTCCATGCTTGCACTAAGCACATTGAGGTGCATTATCACTATGTGAGGGAGAGGTTCTCTACTGGGGAGATCAGCTTGGCATATGTGCCCACGCAGGAGAACATTGCAGACCTTTTCACGAAGGCTCTGCCTAGGGAGAAGTTTGAAGCTTTGGGCTTACTTCCTCTTGTGGAGTGATTTCCACATAGCTTGTCACTTCCTTATACATGAGTGTCAGCTCCTTGTTCACTGCATCACTCCCAATGGGGGATTTGTTGATATATTTAGGTAGTGATGTGTGTGAACACACTAGGACCGTCGGGGCGCTTTTTTCCCTTTTTAGGAGGTTTTTTTTCCCTCGGCTTGTATATTTTACTATTGCCCTAATGGGCTACTTATCTTTGTACATTCTCTTGTAATACATTCAGTATTGTGTTTTTGTGCTCCAAGCTTCTTCTTCTTCCTTGTGTTGTTCGCGTGCTTCCGCAGACGTCTAACTCCAACAGGAATGTACATTAGTTGGACATTAAAACAACATTTCTGAATGGTGACTTGCATGAAGAAGTGTATGTTTTTCAGCCATGTGGCTTTGTGCAAAAAGTTCATGAAAACGAGGTGTGCATGTTAAAGAAGGCATTATATGGTTTAAAGCAAGCACCATATGCTTGGTATGGAAAGATACATGCCTATCTGGTTGCACATGGTTTTGAGAACAGTCCAACTGAAAGCACCTTATATGTTAAGCATGCTTATGATGTGCTTCAAATCATTGTTATCTATGTTGATGACATGGTGCTCACTGGACCTATTGTGAAGCATATTGCTGATTTTAAGGCTGATTTGCATGCATCATTTGAGATGTCTAATTTGGGGCATTTGCATCACTATTTGGGCATTCAGTTTATGCAAGCTGATGTTGGAATGTCTTTGTGTCGAACGAAATATATCGACACATTATTGCAGCATTTTGGCCTTGAAGATTGTAAGCCTATTGCCAATCCTATGGAGACAGGTTTATGATTGAGTGTTCGTGATGCTAGAGATGCATTTGATGTTGTTCTTTATCAAAAGGTTGTTGGATGCTTGATTTACTTATGCATTACTCAGCCAGATATTCAGTTTGCTCTCTGTTGAAGCTCAAAGTCAAGGACAAAGCATGGAAGCATATCAAAAGGTGGACACACAAGGAAAGGGAGCAAGTAGGGAGCTCCAAGAAGTGTATGTCAAATTCTCAGAAGAATCCCCTACAACAATAGTGATTTTCATCACTAAAAACCATTGTAAATACCATTTTCTATTTTTAGTAACTCCATTTTGTTCAAGCCAAGGAGTCCTTGAGCTTGAGGAGTATTAGAAGTATCATCATACCAATTTTCATAATTTTAAGACTTCGTTTGAGCCCTCAAATAAGCCCTGGAACCTAATTTTTAACTAGGCCGGACACTAGGTCTGGACAGGGCCAAAACTAATCAAAAAACTATAAAAAGAGCTAGAAAGCTCATTTTTGAGGTTAGCTTGTTAGAGAATAGAGCTTTTGTAAGAGAACTCTTTTGCAATCTAAGCTTTCCATTGTTCCTCTCTTTGATCTTACTTTGTGCGCGTGTGTGTGTATGTGTGCATGTTTGTGTGCTTTCACTCACACACTTGTGCCTTCACTTGCTCGTGGTCTTCATACCGGTCCTCACATCTCCGCGGATTGACAAGTAAAGGAGGTGGTGCTTACGCTTGAGCTACACCAAATTTTGGCGCCATTGCCGGGGAGAGAGCTTCGAGGACGAGCGTTGTGATGGTAAGATCGTAGATTTGCGACGTTGGAAGGTAAAAAAACTGTCATTTCAATTCATTTTCTATTTTTTCCTCTTCATCTTCATCATCATCATCATCATCTCCACCTTCTTCCATCTTCTTCTTCATAGAAATTTCTTGTTTTTTAGTGCATTTTCACCATTTTCATACCATTTTTCATGCATTATTGTGTGGGAAGGAGTTAGGAGGTTCAAGGGAGAGCAAGCGCTGTGTTTTTCATGATTTTCTGCTCATACGGAGCTTCCCATTGCCGGCGCTCAGAAATTTGAATTTCCCACAAACAAACGCGATTCTGTGATGAAAATCGCGATTCTGTGAAAATTCAAATTTTTTTGAAAAATCACGATTTTTTGTTTCTCGCCTAAAAGCTTGCTGAAAGAATCATGATTCTGTTGTCATTCTCAGAATCGCGATTCTGTGGTTGTGCTCAAAATCGCGATTTTCACAAATCACGATTTTCAGCCAAAAACACGATTCTGTGAGAACACGATTCTCTAAAACACGATTTTGTGAAAACACGATTCTTTGCTCAAAATCGCGATTCTCACAAATCACGATTTTCAGCCAAAACACGATTTTGTGAAAACACGATTTTGTGAAAACATGATTTTGTGCTCCAAATCGCGATTTTCAAAAACACGATTCTGTGGTTGTGCTCAAAATTGCGATTTTCACAAATCACGATTTTCAGCCAAAAACACGATTCTGTGAGAACACGATTCTCTAAAACACGATTTTGTGAAAACACGATTCTTTGCTCAAAATCGTGATTCTCACAAATCACGATTTTTAGCCAAAAACACGATTTTGTAAAAAAGGCGATTCGGTGAAAACACGATTTTTTGCTCAAAATCGCGATTTTCAAAAACACGATTTTGTGCTCAACATCACGATTTTCTAAAACACGATTATGTGTTCAACGTCGCGATTTTCTAAAACACGATTTTGTGCTCAACATCGCGATTTTCAAAAACACGATTCTCTGCTCAAAATCGCGATTTTCTAAAACACGATTCTGTGCTCAACATCGCGATTTTCAAAAACACGATTTTGTGCTCAACATCGTGATTTTCAAAAACACGATTTTGTGCTCAAAATCACGATTCTCTGATTTCACAAAATCGCGATTCTCTTGATTTCACAACATCGCGATTTTCTCTAAAAGGTCATGTTTGCCTGTTTTGACCCCTAAGAGCCTGATTTGACATAACTTTTTCATCCAAAGTCCATTTTTTGAGCTCTATAGCTCGTTGGAAAGCTCGTTTCAAATCCTACACGATCTCAACTGTTTTTTTCAAGAATAACACGTTGATTTTGAGATAGGATAATTTGAAGTTGACCTTCAAGTGGGACCTGAAACCCAAGGGGACTCCAAAGGATTTTTGAACCATACCAAGGGGAAATTTCTGGACTCTTAGCCAAAGCTTATGAACCTGAGGTCTGGTAGACACCTAGGCAAGGATAAACAAAGCATTAGATCTTCTGAGGCTAGTGTCAACCATACAGCTAAGTCTTGGGCACAACAACTAAGTGGTCATCCTTACAGACTAAGTTCAGACACAAGTGATTCAGAAATGTCTTTTAGCATAGGGAAACATGTAGGTGGCTCAGGGACTGCCCATCTACAAACACTAGAAGGTCCCTATAAGACACAGTTGGAATATATTCTGACCAACCGATTAGGTGCTCGCATCTATGAGGATGGCTTGAGGCGATCAGTGGTCCAACTCAAAAATCCAGATCAATCCTTTGGACTTGAACACCTGGTGGTCAAGTTCGAAGAGGGTTCATGCATTGATAAGGAAGGAACCATGTATGTGGTTACCAACCAACCAGATAGGACCGATGAGTTTGGAAATGTCATTCATGAGAATGAGATAGGAGACCTAGAACAAGGATATGTAGGACAAGGACCCCATACTCCTAGAGATAAGTCAGTTCTGACC
The DNA here is from genome assembly GCA_020310875.1 of Ceratopteris richardii. Classification (NCBI taxonomy): domain Eukaryota; kingdom Viridiplantae; phylum Streptophyta; class Polypodiopsida; order Polypodiales; family Pteridaceae; genus Ceratopteris; species Ceratopteris richardii. The sequence goes on along the minus strand of CM035409.1, from coordinate 33,513,759 downwards.
AGAGTGATCACACCAGATTGGATCCCTCAAGACAACAAAAGCATAGAACTCTTCTTGAATAGAGAATCAGAGGAAGCCTTTTGGAGATTCAAGCCAGATCAACCTAGCCAATTGGGCATAGTCATCATCTACGAGTTCAAGGATCCAGAGATACCAGGCAAAGTTGTCTACCTGGATAACACGTCAGAGAAAATTTTCTTGGTAACAGAACATGATAGACATGCATATACTTGGAAGATATGTTTCCCATGGCCTCCAAGGAGTAGGATCATCCCACGCTCATGAAGCCCAGAGAGAAAGAACTAGAGAGAAACCTGAGGTAAGTTTTGCACACACCGTGGGTAGGAATAGGTCAGGATTTGAAAATGAAAGACCTGAAAGAGAGAGACATCAAGCACATAGGCAACAAAGAGATGAACAGGATTTTCCATTGCCTAGACCCCGAGAGCACCCAAGAACCCTTAGACCCACTCAAGTGATCAAGGCAATGAAGAATCATTTTGACGGGTCACGAGATCCTTATGATCATGTGGCCGAGTTTACACAAGTGTTAAGAGCTGAACAGGTTGAGGATTTGTTCACCCAATACGAGGCATTTGGTTTGACTCTTAAGGGCACTACCTTAGCTTGGTTTCAACCACTGAGTAGTCGCAACTATCGCGATATAGGTCAATTGCTAGACGAATTCATTGTAGAATTTTCCAAGAGTGGTATGAGGCATAACACATCATCTTTGATCCACTGCTTCAAGCAGACACCCCAAGAAACAATGCGGCTAGCAGGTAGAAGGTTCAAACAGTATCTAGAGAGATGCCCTACTCTAGAGTTACCCACACCAGCCAAACAAGTGGCTTTGATTTTAGATGGCTTACTAAGCACTAAGTTAAGATCATATGTGTACTTGAAAGAGCCTAGATCCATAGAAGAGTGTGTGCGGACATGCATTGACATAGAAGATAACTTGGGTGAGGAGTTAGCATTGTCCAAACTATACAAAGATTCGGATAGTTCTACTAGTCACACTTCAAAAATCTCCACAGAAATAGAAGAGATAGCTGAGCAAGTTGCCAAGAAGCTGGAAGTCCAAAATAGACAAACACAGAGAGTCACCCCATTGAATCGGTGTTATACTTGCGGAGGTGACCACATGGCTAACGTATGCCCAATGCAAAACCAAAACATTAGAGAAAGGAATGCTCCATATTTCACTATTGAGAGAAAATACACAAACCACACGGCTCAAGATTATCCCTACAATAGGCAGGCTGTTAGGCAAACTTATCAACAACCTTACCAACCAGGTAGGTATCAAAACCAATACCAACAGCCATATTATAGACCACAACAGCAATATCAGGCACCACATAGGCCACAACCAGTCTTGGGAAACCAACCACCAACTCCTACCACTGTGATTCCAGTCAAGTATGCCGCGGGAGAGGAAAATCCAAATAGAGCATTGGTCCCACTAACCCCATTGATACCAGATAATGACTCTCATGCTCATAGTTCAGACTACTCCCATGAAGGTAGTCCACATACTTATTACATAGAGTCACCTCAACATAATGAGATTTACCCGTATCAATATGAGGCACAGCCTATGGAACAAAATTGGGAGCCTGAATATTCCAATGTCATGTACGCAAATGCTAACCCTAGGCCCCAACTGAGATAAGTAAGACCACAAGCTCTAGAGGACCATGTTTTAGATGTCAAGGCAACCATTTCCTTCGTGATTGTCCCCACCCACCATCTCCGAGTCAAGGACAGGCTATCACAATACAAGCTTTTTGTCTTGATTGTGGAAAAGACCATCTCCCTAGAGATTGTCCAAGAAACCCCTCCAGTGCACCCAAGATTACACCCATTAATGTGGTAGGCTTAGTGGCGGATTCAAGCTCAAGTAGCAGTAATGTGGCACCTGTACAGGCAGTTACTAGGGCACAAGCATTAAAACAAGATAAACCAGCAGAACAATCGGAGTCCAGTGAATCAGGAGAGCCTAGTAAGAGGAAAACAAGAACATGGAAGGATACCAGAGAAAAGGCCAATCGTAAGTGGAATAAGAAGTTATCGGAACTAGAAGAAAGCTTGAAAGACGCAAAAACAAAAATAGAAGACATTGCATCTCAAAACCCCTCGCATGCCGAAACTCCATCCACTCCACCTCATCCCACCCCACCACCCATTGTAAATAGACCGCAACGAGGGTCTGTTCTTGCAGATCCAACCTTAGAAGGCTTGGACATGATGTTCAAGGCCTACCAGGCTCGACTTCAAGAAGGGCCAACAACTGCAAACCAAGACAAGAGTTACCCTAGAGCAGATTTAGAGATTGAACGGATGAAAATTTGCATGAAAATGGTAGAACAAGCTCAAGTTATACTCGAGACTAGTCAAAAGTTCAATCAGACAAACTCTGTCAAACCGGATTTGCATTTCCAAGGCTTACTAGAAAGATTAGAGCAATTGGTAAACAAACCACAAGTTTCTTTACCTCCACAGGCTCAACCAGTTATTGAAAGAGGAAGCTCACCACCAATGGGAGCTTATGTTACTAATTCCACGGATGCTGGAATACCTCCTTCAATTCAACAGTACTCTCAAGAGTTCTTGCGGGAAATACAAGAAGATAAATGGGCCAAGGAGAAGGGTAACTCCCCTCCTATTCCTGAGATTGATGATGATCAATTTCCCCAAGACATTCCATCTATTTACAGAGATGAAGCAGAACAACAAGAAGACGAAAGGTTAGATTTTGAATCTAATACCTTAGAAGAACTGCCTTAATTTCCAGGCCCATGGGAATCTGAATCTCTCTAGATTAGAGCTCCCACAATACTAGTAAGAAATGAAGACTCAATGGTTCCAAGGAACACGGATGTCATGAAGAACACTAAGGTTCAGTGTCATCTCACTATAGAAGAGCTACTCAAAGCAAAACCTGAGCTATGGAATCATGTGAAAGATCAGGTTCCAGAACTTGATTCCAATATGCAAGCAAGCTCTAAGCAAAGGGTACCAAAGATACCTCTAGACAAAATAGGGGACATGTGTGAGGGTGAAGAAGGTAATACTTATCTTCCAATCACCTACCAAGGTTACACAACCAAAGCAATCATAGATTCCGGTGTTGGTGTTGCTATTGCGACCACCTCCTTGTGGAAGCAATGGGGCAAACCCACATTAAGACCAACTAGAATGAAGCTTCAAATGGCCGACGGTCATTTTGAAATACCTCTAGGATTGCTCGAAGGGATAACTCTAACCACTTGTGGTGTGGAGTTTGAACATACATTTGCTATATGTGACTTTGAGAAAAATAACGTCTATGAGATGATCCTAGGAAGACCCTTCCTACGACAATTGCAAATAGTACAGGATTGGGGAACCAACTTCTTGTACTTACAACACTTAGGGGTCACCACCAAGGTCAATTTGAAGGATTACTCCTTCAGAGATGTGCCACCCCTACAGTGGAATCCTATCCACAAAGCGAAAGAAGATTCCATCTCTGTGCATTCTGAAAGTTCACGTGATCCATCATGGCTGCACGAAGATACTCATTTATGGATGTGCAAGGTCGCAGAGGAAGAGGAAAAATGCTCGAAAGTGAGAGAAGAAGGAACTTCACCAAGAGATAGACCCGTTAAAGACCCAGCCTATACACCGATGATCTTTCTAGATGAGGAATTTGAGCCTCATGGCTGGCCTGAAATCTTAGCCACCATGGACATTGCTCTCAATGAAGAACAATGGACACCTCATTGTCATGAGGAGGGTTATGATATCTCAGTGTTCATGTGTCAGCCCTTGCTAGAAGAATGTGACCCTAGTGATGTCATAGAAGAAGAAGAGAATGACGATGATATAGAGTCCATTGTGATGGATAGTTGCTTTCACTCAGAGCAGCACTATCTAGAAGATATAGGAGTGTTCACCTAGAAAGAAGAAGAACCTCTCACAAGTATTAAAACGGTAAATTCGAAGGATGGAAGTGAGATCAGTCAAAAGAAAAAGAAAAGAAAAGCAGTGAAACAAGAAGAGGAGGAATCATTGTTTGAAGTACTAGAAAACTTCAAGAAATATGAAGTTGACGACCGCAAAATTTTGGTACGAATGCCTAAGAGAGAGGCCATCATAGGAGAATCATATGATAATAAAGAAAAGACCAAGAAGATTGTAGTGACCATCGAAGAGAACGAAGAGAGATGCACATATATAGGAGATGACCTAAGTGCAAAAGAAGAAATGGAGCTTGTAGCTCTATTAAGGGAATATAGGGATGTGTTTGTGTGGCATTATAGAGACTTGAAAGGGGTAGATCCAAGAATTTGCTCTCATACTATCCCCATGACTGCTGATGCCAAGCCCACCAAACAAAAACCCTACACATATAATGATACCTATGCAGCCAAAATAAAAGAAGAAATTGATAGGCTGATTGAAGCTGGATTCATCTATGAGATTGAGCATACTGAATGGGTGTCCCCCATTGTAGTGGTACCCAAGAAGAACGGGAAGTTGCGAGTGTGTATTAACCTTAAAAAAGTTAATGTTGCTACGATCAGAGATAGTTATCCACTTCCAATCACAGAACACCTATTGGAGCATGTTGCAGGCAAGGAAGTTTATAGCTTCCTTGATGGATTTTCAGGTTACAATCAAGTAGCCATTGCCCCAGAAGATCAACACAAAACAGCTTTTGCCACAGAGTGGGGAGTCTTTGCATTTCGTGTGATGCCATTTGGGCTCACCAATGCACCTGCAACATTCCAAAGGCTCATGTGTCATGTCTTCAAAGAGTTCTTGCGAAAGAGCTTAGAAGTGTATGTGGATGATTTAAGTGCTCATTCCCAAGAAAGAAGGTTTCACATCCCTGAGCTCAGACAAATCTTCAACAAGTGTAGAGAATATCGAGTGTGTCTGAACCCAGAAAAGTGTGTGTTCATGGTGCGTCAAGGTAAAATCTTAGGTCATATTGTTTCTAAGAATGGAATCTCAATAGATGAAGATAAGGTACGAGCCATAGCGGAGCTACCAAGGCCAAGGAATGTTAAAGAGGTACAAGCCTTTATGGGCCATTGTGGATATTACCGTAGGTTTATCCACATGTACGTGATCATAGCTAGACCCCTTTATGCCTTGGTGTCTAATTTTGAGTGGAACGATGAATGCGAGAATTCTTTCAATGAACTGAAGAAACATTTGTGCACAGCACCAATACTGACCACTCCTGATTGGACTAAATCATTCCATGTACATGTGGATGCATCCAATCATGCCGTAGGATGTGTGCTAGCACAACCCACAGGTGAAGGAAATTTAGACTTGCCCATAGCATATGCTAGTAGACAACTCACCGCAGCTGAACGAAACTATACCACAACTGAGGGAGAGGGCTTAGGCATGGTATATGCTGTGAAGAAGTTTAGACACTATTTATTGGCCAACAAGTTCAAGTTTTTCACTGATCATCAAGCTTTGTTATATTTGGTCAATAAACCTTGCAATACTGGACGCTTAGTAAGATGATTCCTCTTACTAATGGAATATGACTTTGAAGTTGTTGTCAGGAAAGGTAGAACCCACCTTTGCGCAGATCACCTTTCTCGCATCACTTCAGGAGAGTCACCGCAAGGAGGGTCTGATGAATTACCCGATGCTTATCTGTTCAATTTAGAAGTTGTTCCTAAATGGGAAAATAAGTTGGTACCAGTCCTAACCTTCGGACCTGCAAATAAGAATGTGAAAACATCACAAGACGAAATTGTAAAATCACAAAAATATCACATATTGGCAGGAAGCATGTACAAACAAGATACTGAGGGTGTACATAGTAGTTGGTTGCAGCAAGCTCATGAAGGATTGCTAGGAAATCACTATTCTAAACAAGGAACATTGCAGAATCTGAAGCGTTTAGGAGTGTATTGGCCTAGCATGGACAAAGAAATACATGAGTGGATTAAGAATTGTCCAATGTGCAGAGAGACACCCCCGGTGGAGCATGCAACCCTTTATCAAGTGTCATTAATTCCAGATTGGAGTGCTCCATTGGTAGAGTTTAAGAGATCGGGAAGATTACCCAAAGAGGCTAGTCTAGCAAGAAGACTAAGCATGGAGCAAGAGGCTCAAGTCTATACCTTAGTAGGGGACAACCTATACCGAAGAGGCAAAGATGGTTACTTAAGACTATGCGTTCATGAATCAGAGTATTTAAAGGTCTTAGAGACTGCACACAACGGTGTTGCAGGTGGACACTTCGGTCCTGACCGAGTGATCAAGACCATTCTATTCTCAGGACTTTGGTGGCCCACTCTTCATATGGATGCACATACCTATGTGAAGAAATGTGACACATGCCAACGTGCACAATATCCAGTTAGAAAAGACGAGATGCCTTTGAGGCCAATGATGGGAGGGCGTGCATTTTCGAAGTGGGGCATAGACTTCATAGGTCCTATTAACCCCCCAACTAGAAACTCCCATGCAGAATATATTATTTTAGCCACAGATTACCTTACAAAGTGGGTAGAAGTGAGAGCCACAACAAAGAATGATGCTCAGACTACGGCTAAGTTCTTATTCGAGAATGTGTTCACGAGATATGGACTACCAATAGAGTTGGTGAGCGATAGAGGCACACACTTCTTGAATGAATTCATTGAAAATCTTCTCCAAGAATTCTTGGTGATACATAAGAATTCTGCCCCCTATCACCCACAAGCTAATGGACAAGCCGAGAGTACCAATAAGATCCTTTGTAACGTATTGACAAAGTTGGTAAATAATAAACGCTCTGATTGGGACAAACAACTTCATCATGCTGTTTGGGCTTACTGAGTTGCCTACAAAACGGTACTCAATGCCACCCCGTTTCAGATGGTCTTTGGATAGAATGTTGTGCTACCATTAGATTTCTTAATCCCTGCCTTAAAAGTAGCACAAGAGTATGAGCGGAATGGGCATGAATTGTCCTCTAGGATCTTTGATCTAGAATGCTTAGGTGAGACGAGGCTACGAGCGGCAGCAGGCATCTACGCTGCAAAGAACAGGCAAAAGGCATACTTTGATGCACACATCAAGGATAAGGGATTGAAAGAGGGAGATCTAGTGTTGGTTTACACACTAAAACAATATGCCCGTAAGTTGGAAAAAAGAGGATACGGACCCATGATCATTAATAGAATTTCCACTAGTGGTCCAGTTCAGTTGGCCACTCTGGAAGGAGATATCTTGCCAAACTATATTAGTGGTTGTAGAGTCGAGCTATATCAAGAACCTCTTACTAAGGATATGCTAATGAGACTCAACACTGCTAAGAAGCGAAAAGAAGAAGAGTTAAGGGTGAGGGAAGAAGCACAAGCAGAGGCCAGAGAGCGTATTAGGCGAAATAAGCTAAGGCGATTAGGCCTAGATGTCAACTCAAAAGCCCCAAAATATCACATGGATATGTGCCAAAAGTCGGGCATAGCGACTTCTCAAGTCATTGACCGAAGACCCTTTGTGACCATAGAGATAGGACAAGGGAAGGGTGCAAGGACGGTGAAAGCATTGATTGACTCAGGTGCAGCAAGTAGTGCAGTTAGACTTTCCTACTGCCAAGACTTGCAGTTGAACATCAATCCCATAGAAGCTTACCTCATAGGACTGGGAGGTGTGGAAACCCCTTGTTTGGGTGAGGTGGAACTTCCCATCTACCTTCAAGATGTTCCAATGAAAGTCAAGGCACTAGTGTGTGAAGATGAGAACCTTACAGAACCACTTGTCTTGGGTCAAGATTGGATCTATGACCATGTAGTTAACTTAAACCTAAGAAGTCAAATTCTTCAAGTTTGGGTACATGAACAATGCATTACATTAGAATTAGAGAACTGCATGCTCCCAGATCATGGCACCACACACTCTCTTAGCTTTTCTAAGACTAATCATATGGAAGAAGATGTGGTATGTGTCAAAAGCTCTATGATGCAGAAGGAGTCAATCATGGAAGAACAGGTTCGAAGGCGGGTGGATCTTTCTTCTTCTCCAAAGAATCAAGTAGCCACACTAGTGAGTCCACCACAGAGGCAAACACAATCGATCACGACAACTGCTACATCAAATAGAAAGACACCATTCGCTAAGAAAGCAGTTCCGAGCATGAAGCAGATCCGGGTACGCAAAGGAGAGAAACCACCAGCCTTGCCCCCACAAATCCCATCCAGGCAAGCCTACCAGGTCCAAAGACGAAGGAAGCAGCTCGGACAAGCTCAATCACAAGGTATCCAACAAGTTTGGGTGCCTAAGAAATTAGTTAAAGCTCAATAAGGGCGATTACAGATGTGGGTACCTAAGAAGCTCTTACATCTACAACAACCTATGTTCTCCCACATGCGAAAGGTCTCAACAAGGAAGCCAAAAGGAGAAGAGTGTAAGAACCACGTACAGAGACCGAAAGGAGATCAAATCAGCTCTTCAACAATAGTAGGAAGATGCGTAAAAAGGATATGGGGGTGGAAGCCAAAAGTACAAGTAGCCTCCATCGAAGAAAAGCACCAACCACACTGGATACCACAGTTCAGAAAGCATCCAACGAGGAAGACGCCTGAAGTAATCTCTACAGTTCCAAATGCTGTTCTAAAATGGGTGCCTATCAAGAGGAAGGATCAGTGGTCATCTCGAGATCCAATGGATACCTCCAGCAAAGATGACATCAACATCTGCAGGTGACATCAAGCCTCGATGAGCGACAACCATGTGCTCCTTGCACAACCCTGTCTTTTGCACCATTCAGTTCATGCATTTCCAAAGTATGCATTAATGTAGGGCCACCTTACACGGCCGTGCATAGACACACTTGAGAATCCCAGGCACAAGAGCACATTGACATATGTCAAAGATTTTTATTCATTGATACTAAACTCTGTGCCTGGGATATTGTTCCAAAAAAAAAAAGAGAGGAAGAACTTGTTCCCAAGTTTGACTCATGAAACAGGAATGAGCCATGCTTAGTTGAAGATGGAAGTGTTGATTATCGGGCATTTATCAGTTTGGATAAACGTGTGTCTCGGCTACCAGATGATATAACTGATGCCTTATTTGGTAGATGTCAAGAACTTCCCCTGAACATGGCATCCACAACTATGGTTCCCTCTTACTATGGTAGGAGTGAAGATCTTGAAGGTCCGCAACTAGAGTGATGCTTAACTACTGCATGTCCGAGAGCATCCACGGAAATATGTGCAAGGAGTAGTTCTGGTACCCTGCAAATCTTTGTATGTATACTAGATGAGAAGACTCCTGCTTATGGTGAGCTAAAGAGAATATGTGAAACTAAGCTTGATGTAGTTATTGACCTTTGTTGTCAAGGAATATAAAGAAATTCAATTCTAAGTATTTGGCAAATGATGCGTTGAAAGGAGGAGACAGGATCTGCCACTCAAAAGATCTCATCAGTGGACCATCAACACGGACATTCATCAACAATGTTCCATCCCAAAGGCCGAGTGTATAACACGAAGAGATCAACATCCATCGACCTTCTCGAGGGTAAGTATCTTTACGTGGGAAACATCACCATGATAGCTTAGAAAACCTCTTCGTCGGCATACCCTTGAGTACTTAGCTCAAGACCCCCAACTTTTGCACCATACTTCTTCCAATGCATTTCCCAAGTAAGCATTCATAGGGCTACATTACAAGGCCGTTCACAAGGCACATATTTTCCTCAACCCATGCACGAACACACTTACCCATCACTCAATATGGGTTATGAATACTTGGCATGACTACTATGAACATCAATTGTGGAAGATCTAGAAAACATCAACGGAGACTCACAATGACACAGTCATGCTGGAATCCAAGGAAGAAGCACATACCAAGAGACTACAACTTGCAAAGACTCGCAGTGATAGATGGAGAACCAGACACATCTGGAAGTCAGACGACTTTTGTTCATACAGACGGGACACTCCCTCTCAAGGCACTACTTGGAACAACCACTACAACAAGGGTCTGTCAGGGGCGACAGACTCGAGAGGGGGGGGAGTGTTGAAGCTCAAAGTCAAGGACAAAGCATGGAAGCACATCAAAAGGTGGACACACAAGGAAAGGGAGCAAGTAGGGAGCTCCAAGAAGTGTATGTCAAATTATCAGAAGAATCCCCTACAACAATAGTGATTTTCATCACTAAAAACCATTGTAAATACCATTTTCTATTTTTAGTAACTCTATTTTGTTCAAGCCAAGGAGTCCTTGAGCTTGAGGAATATTAGAAGTATCATCCTACCAATTCTCATAATTTTTAGACTTCGTTTGAGCCCTCAAATAAGCCCTGGAACCTAATTTTTAACTAGGCCAGACACTAGGTCTCGACAGGGCCAAAACTAGTCAGAAAACTATAAAAAGAGCTAGAAAGCTCATTTTTGAGGTTAGCTTGTTAGAGAATAGAGCTTTTGTAAGAGAACTCTTTTGCAATCAAAGCTTTCCATTGTTCCTCTCTTTGATCTTACTTTGTGCGCGTGTGTGTGTATGTGTGTGCATGTTTGTGTGCTTTCACTCACGCACGTGCCTTCACTTGCTCGTGGTCTTCATACCGGTCCTCACGTCTCCGCGGATTGACAAGTAAAGGAGGTGGTGCTTACGCTTGAGCTACACTCTCTCACACATGAGCAAGTTTATGCATTGCCCAGGAGTCAAGCATTGGCAGGCGATTAAGTGCATCATTCTCTACTTGACTAGTAATCCGCTACTTGGGTTGTTTTATCCCAAGCAGGGATCACTACCGCTAGATTTGCATGCTTTTTCTGACTCTGATTCGATGATATACGGATGTGGAGCATGCCAATTTGGAGAAGCTCATAGGAAACCATTCAGCAAGAAGGGACACATTCATAAAGACTATTTGGAGCTTGTACACACTGATGTGTGGGGCCCTAGCAAAGATCCATCAATCTCAGGTTCAAGGTGCTATGTTTCATTTAGTGAGGATTATAGTAGATGGACAATCATTTATTTCATGAAGCATACAGATGAGGTATTTACGTGTTTCAAAAGTACTTGGCACTAGTTGAAAACCAAATAGGAAGGAGCTTGAAAAGGATCAGATCTGATGGAGATGGTGAGTACTTTTCACATGAACTTAATTTATTTCTACAAGAGAGAGGCATAGAGAGGGAAGTAACAACAAGATATACTCCTGAATTGAATTCAGTGGCAGAGAGAAGGAACATGTTAATTGTTGAAGCTGCTAGGTTTATGTTGAATGAGAAGCTACCTAATTACCTTTGTGTAGAGGCTTTGTCTACAGCCACCTACTTGGTCAATAGGCTCCCATCCAAATCATTGGATAGTATGACATCCTATGAAGCATGGAATGGCAGGGACCCTCATTGGACCATTCCAAAATATTTGGGTGCATTGCTTATGCACACATCCCCTCAAAAATTAGAGGAAAGGTTGACCCTAAAGCTAAAAAATGTATATTCATTGGGTATGATCAAAACCAAAAGGGCTATAGGTTGTACAATCCCACTAACAAAGCATTTATAGTTAGTAGGGATGTAGTGTTTAATGAAAATAATTCATAGTTTGAAGATGATTGCAGGAAATTCAAGTTACCATATGACTTGGAAAATGATTTTCCAACCCTCATACAAGAAGATCAACAACTACCCGAAGATATCAACTCAGAGGATGAAGAGCAAATTGACTTCAAGGTTTGGAAGTCAAGAGGAAAGATCAAACTCAAGCAATGAGAAGGCATACAAGAGTCTTCAAATCAAACACTCAAGAGATCACAAAGAGAAAGCAAAAAGCCCATAAGGTATGGCTATGATACATCATCAGTCACCAAGCATTCTATGTATATCACTAAAGACTCTATGGTAGAAGAGTCCACTTCATTTGAAGAGGCTAGGAAGAAGAAAGAATGGAGAGAAGCCATGGAGGAAGAAGTATAAGCACTTCAAGAAAACCATACTTGGGATCTAGTTCCCAAGAAGCCAAGCATGAAGGTAATTGGATCCAAGTGGATATACAAAATAAAAAAGAACTCAGATGGTTCTATAAACAGGTAGAAGGCAAGGTTGGTGACAAAGGGATTCGCCCAAATGCATGGAGTAGACTATGAAGAAACCTTTTCACCTGTGGCAAAGATGCCAACAATTAGGGTTTTGCTAAGTGTTGTTGCTTCTAAAAAATGGAATCTTTATCACTTAGATGTCAACAATGCATTCTTAAATGGATGGATATCAGACGAAGTGTATATGGCACAACCACCAAGTTTTGAAGATGAAGATAAACCAGGTTATGTATGCAAGCTAAGGAAGGCACTCTATGGTCTCAAGCAAGCTCCTAGAGCTTGGAACCATAGGCTTCTTACTTATTTGTAGGACCAAGGCTTTGTAGCTAGCAAAGCGTATTCTTCTTTATTTGTTAAGAAGAAGAAATCAAAAGTTATCTACTTATGTGTGTATGTAGATGACATTATCATTATGGGGAATGATGATAATGGCATCAAGCAGGTTAAGGCTCAACTAATGAAAGAATTTAGAATAAGTGATCTTGGTTTATGGACCTACTTTCTTGGCTTAGAGCTTGTGTACATAGATTGTGGTATATTTATTATTAAAAGAAAGTATATACATGATATGTTGGTAAAGTTGAAGATGGAGAACACTAAAAGTGCAGGTACTCCTATGGAACTCGCTCATAAGTTGAGTTCTCATGAACGAGAACTGCTTGATGATGTTACAAGTTATCAACAACTTGTGGGAATTCTCAATTATGCTACTATAACAAGAGTAGACAATGTCTATGGAGTAAGCACATTGAGTCAGTTTATGCATGCACCAAGGAAGCCTCATATGGAAGCTGCAAAAAGGGTGCTTAAGTATCTAAAGGGTACAATGAATGAAGGGTTGTTGTATCATTTAACTTCTGACATAGATATAAAGATGTATTCTTATGCAGAGTGGGCTAGCTCCAAGGATGATAGGAGGATCATTTCAGGCTACCTATCATTTGTAGGTTCAAAGTTTATATCATGGTCATCTAACAAGCAACCAACTATGGCTTTATCTTCCACAAAAGCAGAATATAGAGGTTTGGCAAATGCAACCCAAGAAGCTATGTGGCTTAAGCAATTATATGTAGATTTGGAGATACACTCTTACACTCCAATAATCTTTGGAGACCACACTAGTTGACTTCATTTGGTTGCTAATCTTATATATCATGCAAGGACCAAGCATATTGAAGTGCACTATCATTATGTAAGGGAGAAATTTCTTAGCAAGGATATTCAAATATCTTATGTATCAACTCATTTACAATGTGAAGATATACTCACAAAATCATTGGATGGAACAAAAATGAATAAATTCAAATTGATGATCGGTTTTCACGAAAACAAGGTGGAATGCAGACCAAGCATGTTAGGCTTGAGGGGAAGTTGTTGGTCCAGTTAAGACCAAGCCCATATACTTGGTTGATTAGCTCATACTTGATTTATTGATAAGGCTTCATATGATCAACCTCTTGTAAAAACTTACCTTTGTAAAAGTGGTACACAACCACATGGACCTGGGAAGCTCAAAGATCACGACTCATTTGGTTGTTCACTGATGAACTAATCTCTCCTATACTTTAGGATTCACCTTTTAGGTAGATCCTTGCATTTGAATTCAAACTTTCACTCCAACTATAACTATAAGAAGAGGATCAATAAGACCCGCATGTATCTCAAGCCCATGAGATCATTTTGAGAGAGATTCATTGTGAAGTGAGTGCTCATCTCATAGGTCATTCAGCTCTCACACATTGAGCAATGTATGGTTGGCAATGACATTGTATTTGTATATGATTTAGTATATATGTGACCATTACATTCTCATTTCACTTCTCTGCTATTACTCCATCAAAACAATGATTTTCTCAAAGCTTGTTCTCACTGCATGATTGATCGCTTGTCATGCTATAAAGCATGCTAGATTCAAAATACTCTCTAGTACATTTCTAAAAAATTTAATTAGCATTGTCTCTCAAGATTATGAGATATTAACTCATCTTTGCACACTAGTCTATTCACTGTTGAACCCCACAATTGTCGAGATGATCTTATGATTTGCTAAACATCTTTCTCTGTTTGTAGTCCATAAATTTTTATGAAATTACTCATGATTGATATCTTACTAAGCTAATTAGAGTTTCCAATAAGGAATGAAGCCAATTGCTCCTGTGCTCAGGGAACCGTTCAAAACATTGAACAGATGTAGGAACAAAAATAACATGTTTTTTGTTCTTAGATAAACTCCAACCTGTCTGTTTTGATCCATTGATTAGTGGATCATGTTCTAAGCAACATCTGTGACTATTTGTGATCCTTAGCTAGCTAAAGAGACCCATTATACTCTCTAGCAATCATTCTTAACAGGTGTGAAGTAGGATCAAGCAACAACACTTCATCTCTTCAAGACTATCCACCATGTCTTCCAACATCTTTATATGAGATGTTGCATTGAATGGATCTCAAAGCTCCAAGGTGTTGAAGGATGGGTTACATGTGCCAACCATCACAAAGAACTTCGTTTCTGTAGGTCAAATGGTTGAAAGAGGTTATGATGTGAGGTTAAATGATCAAGGATGTTTTTTTGAAGACCCAATGTAGGACTACATGCTCATAGTGAAAGGGAAGAATCAAGGAATACTCTTCACCATGGAGCTAAATCCATCAACCCCTCACATTGTCTACTTGTCAATTGGAAATAAACAGATTGCAGAAATTGACTTCTAGCATAAAAGAATCGGGCACATAAACTTACAAAGGATGAAGGACATGCAAAGGAGGGCTTTGTGAGTGGTCTACTTGATCTTACATCTTTGAATATGCAATATTTGTGCCACGCTTGTCAATTAGGAAAACAAAGCAGATTGCCATTCAAGAAGGGAGCACATGTGAGCAATCAAGTGTTGTACCTCATATACACAGATGTATGGAGACCTACAAGGGAGCCATCCATTGGAGGTAATAGATATATTTTGACATTTATAGATGATAATTCAAGGTTTTTGGATGTATTGCATGAAGTTCAAATTCAGAGGTGTTTTACAACTTCAAGAGGTTCAGAAATCTAGTGGAGAAGGAAACAAGGAAGTATATAAAGACTCTTAGATCCGATGAATTTTTAGATTTTCTACATGACCATGGCATCAAAAGGCAATTAATTCACTTGTAGGTATACACCTCAAGAAAATGGGGTGGTAGAGAGGAAGAATTGATACATAGCAGAAGTGGTTAGAGCTTTGTTAAATGAAATGAATGTAACTAACTCTTATTGGGTTGATGCAACAAATATATCCCTATATATTATGAATAGGTGCCAACCTTAGGAGAACATGGAGTTACAACTTATGACTCTTGGAGTGGTAATAAATGCAACCTTTTGCATCTCAAACTATTTGGTTGTGTGTGTTACGTTCACATACCTCAAGAATTGAGACACAAGTTAGACCCGAAGGCTTATAGATGTATATTTCGTAGATATTCTTTAGAGAAAAAGAGTTTTAAATGCAATAACCCTTGCATCAAAGAGCTTAAGGTGTCTACGGATGTAATATTTGATGAGTTGTTTCTTTGATATGGTAGCAAAGATGTGTTATAGGTTGACGATGCATATGAAGTCAAGAAGAAGTTCAAAGAGCGACAACAAAGTATGGCGATGAGTGGTACAACGACTCCAAGCACACAATTAGAGAAGATTACTACATCATCTTGGCATGGAAGAATAAGGAATGAAGCTCATTGAAGTGAAAGAAGTAGCAAAGAAAAGGAAAAGGCAAATGATGAAGACCATCAATGGGTAGACATGGAATCTACAAGTGATGAGGATATCAAAAAATTAAAAACTCTATGATTCACACAATTAGAGGAGAGTACTAAATCATCTTGGCATGGGAGAACAAGAAATAAAGCGCATTCAAGTGAAAGAAGTAGCAAAGAAAAGGAAAAGGCAAATGATGAAGAACATCAATGGGTAGACATGGAATCTACAAGTGATGAAGATATCAAAATTTTAGAAACTCTAGGATTTAAAGCATCTAAACAAAGGAGGGGGAGATTCATACCACATAATGGTGATGTATGGTCATGTAATAGGGTTAAATACCCTGTTCAAAGGTTAACTTATGATTCATTCATTGCAAGACACTATACCTACATGAGTCAAGATAGCTTGTGAATAACCAAAATTTTTTGAAGACGTGAATAATCATAGGGAATTGATTGAATCCATGGAGGAGGAATTCAAGGAGCTTGAAGAAAATGATACTTGGTCTTTGGTTCCAAGAACAAAGGATATGAAAGTCATTCGCAACAAATGGGTGTACAAAATAAAGAGGCATGAAGATGGGAGCATCTCTAGGTATAAATCAAGGTTGGTTGCCAAAGGTTTTTCTCAAAAATATGGAATAAACTTTGAAGAAACATTCATTCTACTAGCTAATATCCATAAGAAGTTTGATTGCAATTTAAACCTCCAATGGTTGGAAGATGTACTAGTTGCATGTGAAGAATGCTTTTCTAAATGGAGAGCTGGAAGAGGAAGTCTTCATGGGGCAGCCCCAAGGCTTTGAAGATCAAAGGTTTCCACATCATGTATGCATGCTTAAGAAGGCACTTTATGAGCTCAAGTAAGCTTCAATGGTGTGGAACCAAAGACATGTGGACTAATTGGTGAAATGTGGATACAATCATAGTCATGCAGACCCATCACTCTTTGTGAAGAAGGAAGGTGGCTAAAAAGTTTTCATTATATATGTTGATGATTTGATCATTATAGGGGGTGATAAAGCCAACATACATCAAATAAAGATGAAGCTTGCATGTTAGTTTAAAATCTCTGATTTAGGTATTATAAGGTACGCCCTTGGGATTCAAATAATATATAAAGAGGAAGGTACATACTTGAAGCAAAGAAAATACATTTTAGATCTTTTGAGGAAGTTTGGCTTGTGTAATTGCCTGTCCATTTCGAATGCATTAGAAGTAAATGTTAAAATAAGTGTCCATGAAGGTGAAGAACTGAAGGATGTGACCATGTACAGGTCAATAGTTGGTTCTTTCTTGCATGCTTCTATGAGGAGAGCAAATACTAAACATGTAATTGGGATGTTATCTCAATTTCTATAAGCACCAAGAGTACCTCATCTTGTTGTAGCCAAAAAGGCTACTTCGGTACCTTAATGGATCCATGAATGAAGTTCTATATTATCCATTCGATGATGGATTAAATGTACAAGCTTATTGGGATGCTGATTGGGTAGGTTCCAAAGATAACAGAAGGAGCACTAGTGGATGTGTTATAATGCCAAGGAAGAAGACCATCTCATGGATGTCAAAGAAACAACCAATAGTGGCTCTCTCATCGATTAAAACTAAGTATAGATGCTTAGCACAAGTCTCATGTGACATTGTGTGGCTCAAGAAGTTGTTTGTTGGTCTCTATTTCTAGGTTAAGAAAGTACCTATTCTTTGTGACAACATAAGTAGCATATGCTTGGATCAAAATCTGGTGTTCCATGCAAGGTCAAAGCATATAGAAGTGCATTACCACTCTATTAAAGACAAGATCGTGTCAAATGATGTCCAAGTTGAGCATGTCAATAGAAAGGACCAATATTCATATATGTGTATCAAAGCTTTGAATGGAGTAAAGCTACTACGCTTCAAGGCATGCATTGGACTGAAGGAACTAGGCATTGATACTTGAGGGGGAGTGTTGAAAATCAAGTCTCAATCATGCAAAAGGACTCAACTATGAGTTTTGCAAGTGGACCAATAAGAAAGAGGACCTACATTCATGGAATGAAGCTAGAAACTTCACCAAACCCAATTAAATTCAAATCTCATCAATCACCCACCAAAAGTGCACATACATGGATTGGTGGTTGGTTAGCTAGATTGTAGGAAAAGTAAAACTCTATATAACCAGCATCCCACCTCGCTTTCTTGATTACTATGCATTTCACAAGTTTCCTCACTTAGTTAAATGAATTCATAAACTCTAAAAAGTTGCCCCTTGCTTGCTTACCTCATTTTCTCATTATTTTTCTCCTCTCTATCTAGAGGTATAGCTATACTTTTCCAAATCTAGTTGTACTAGATTGCAGAGAATTGTTTGCTCTCTCATTGTACTCATTTTTATTTATTTGAAGCTTCATTTGGTTTCTCATATAGTGCCCTAAAGTTTGAAAAAGTTTGAAGCTCTTTGACTAAGTGAGTTGTGCGAAATCGCCAACTTTGTGAAGGTATATCTCTCCATATAGGCAGAGAGTGTTACAAACAGGTAGCATAGAGGATGGTTCTCCCAGTTGGAATATCTTCTTAGAATTATTTAAAGCTTGTTGGTTATCTTTTATAGTCTACTATAAGTTTAAAAAGTTTCATTTTAAGTTTGTGTACAGGGGTAGAGAAAAGTTCAGAATAGTGATTATATATCACTACTTGTGGGCCTAGTGGAGGAGAGTCGTCTTCCATTATTGCATTTGAGTGTTAGAATCATACCTCCTCATGTATGTATAGGTGGTGTATGTATTTTTGTAGATGTGTGTATGCATGTTTATAAATTTAAAGTTTTTTTTGTATATTGTTCCCTTTTTTATTTGATATTAGAATAACAAGAGACTCTATGTATGCACAAGTCTATATATGTGTGTATGTCAGTGTATGCATGTACATAAATTTAAATGTTTTTTTATATTAATCCTTTTTTCGTTAAAGGTTAAAAAAATAGGATATAGATGCCGAATTCAGAAGATAAGAGATCATTGAGATAATTTTGTGAGTGTTCTTAACTTTGATATAATTTATTTAATTTTTATTGATGTTTTATAAGTTTTATTTATTTATTTTTGTTATATGTAATAGAGGAGTATTATGGAGAGACTGATATGGATGAGGTGGAGAGACAAACACAAGAGTGAGGATATCGATCTTCACATGGTACTATCCTCTCTACCCATGTTGCCTCTTCAGATACATCAGATCATGTAGATGATCATGATGATGTGGATGCTCATGATGATATGAATCATCATGATCAAGAGGGTGATTTAGATGATTGACACTTTCCATTGGATGTATTATGTACATTCACACACACACACACAAACACACACACACACGCATATATATATATATATATATATATATATATATATATATATATATATATATATATATATATATATATATATATATATATATATATATATATATATATATATATATATTCTCATATAAATCATGTTTCTTAATTGTGTCTTTGTTATGACTTCATAATTTTAATAATTTTAGAGTGTTTATTAAATTAATTTATTTTTATTGAACTTATCACAATTTATATATAACATGTGATTTATAAAATCATTCTTAACAATCGGTTCGATGGATCTATACTAAGAAGGCTCGATTGGAAGGATTCACCCTCAACGTTAAAAACAATTGAAATCGCATACTAGATTGAATAAACTATCAATATTTTACTCTACTAGAAGGAACCCCCACCCTGACATACATGTTAACAAAAAATCGGCATTGGCTCCCTCTGCTATCCAAAATGCCTATATTGGTGCTAAGATGTCTATCAAAGTCTTTGATTTGATGTTGCCCTCCATTTGCGTTTTGAAAGTTAATTACCCACATGTCCATATCGTAGAGTTTGAACAACGAAAGATAGACTTGGTATATGATATAAGTAACACACCCTTCATCAAAGTGTGATATGCATAGCATGCACACATCAAATACTTGCAAGCATGTTACAAGCAAAAAATCCAAGAGTTTTCTAGGAGCTTCTGGGAATACCATCATGAAGTATTCAACTCTCGTCCCAAAGACTTTCTACAATAATTTGCTTGTGAAACCCTTATATATTGATAGCACTACCAAAATACCCAACCAAAGAAACTACGGGATACCAAATAGCAATATTTAGAAGCATATTTGGCTTGCAATCTACATATCTTGGAGCAAGCCTTGGCAATTGACATGCTACAACATTATATCGATAACTCCCAACCTCAAACATCTATTAGGGACTAATATATAAATCGTTATGTGTGTGTTTGTGTGTCTATATATATATATATATATATATATATATATATATATATATATATATATATATATATATATATATATATATATATATATATATATATATATATATATATAGAGAGAGAGAGAGAGAGAGAGAGAGAGAGAGAGAGAGAGAATTTATACACACACACAAAAACAAATATCTACATATCATAGATACATATATGAATATATAACATATATTTATGTACATACATATGTCTGGTGTGAGTTGTTGGAGGAGATGGTGGACACCTTCCTATATGTATATATCTGTGTATGTGTCAATGTGCACTATGTA